>JAVGWX010000015.1:62112820-62120061 GCA_036924085.1 Ariolimax columbianus | reverse complement strand
GGGGGAAGTGGTCAGGGCTACTAGAAGATGAACCTTAGTGAGATGTTTGGGGGAAGTGGTCAGGGCTACTGGAAGATGAACCTTAGTGAGATGTTTGGGGGAAGTGGTCAGGGCTACTAGAAGATGAACCTTAGTGAGATGTTTGGGGGAAGTGGTCAGGGCTACTAGAAGATGAACATTAGTGAGATGTTTGGGGGAAGTGGTCAGGGCTACTAGAAGATGAACCTTAGTGCGATGTTTGGGGGAAGTGGTCAGGGCTACTAGAAGATGAACCTTAGTGAGATGTTTGGGGGAAGTGGTCAGGGCTACTGGAAGATGAACCTTAGTGAGATGTTTGGGGGAAGTGGTCAGGGCTACTGGAAGATGAACCTTAGTGAGATGTTTGGGGGAAGTGGTCAGGGCTACTAGAAGATGAACCTTAGTGAGATGTTTGGGGGAAGTGGTCAGGGCTACTAGAAGATGAACCTTAGTGAAATGTTTGGGGGAAGTGGTCAGGGCTACTAGAAGATGAACCTTAGTGAGATGTTTGGGGGAAGTGGTCATGGCTACTAGAAGATGAACCTTAGTGAGATGTTTGGGGGAAGTGGTCAGGGCTACTAGAAGATGAACCTTAGTGAGATGTTTGGGGGAAGTGGTCAGGGCTACTAGAAGATGAACCTTAGTGAGATGTTTGGGGGAAGTGGTCAGGGCTACTAGAAGATGAACCTTAGTGAGATGTTTGGAGGAAGTAGTCAGGGCTACTGGAAGATGAACCTTAGGGAGATGTTTGGGGGAAGTAGTCAGGGCTACTGGAAGATGGACCTTAGGGAGATGTTTGGAGGAAGTAGTCAGGGCTACTGGAAGATGAACCTTGGGGAGATGTTTGGGGGAAGTAGTCAGGGCTACTGGAAGATGGACCTTAATGAGATGTTTGGGGGGAGTAGTCAGGGCTACTGGAAGATGGACCTTAGTAAGATGTTTGGGAGAAGTAGTCAGGGGTACTTGAAGAACAAAATGAGAAATTATGAAATCGGACAGAATGAGCATACAATGACATACAGGTCATGTACGAACAGACAGAGAATACAATGGACTTGTGGTAAAATGTTTTCTAACCTACCTATCGCTCAAGCCTATTAGACCAGACAGAATGGGTGGAGGGGAGGGAAAAAAGGGAGGGGTAACAAAGCAACAGAACATCAAGAAATGGGTGGATTTACAGTGTTAAAGGAACAATGGACGAGTGTGAATTGAAAATATGAACGGTCGGACACGAAAGAATATCGCACCGTCGTCTAACGAGATATTAATACATACCAGATTGGATGACCGGAAATTTGTCTCAAAACTATCCATACTCTTATCTCCCGCGGTTTTTGTAGCAATTTGCTCAAGACTACTCGCGGAATCCGCCTGGGTCACTGTTAACAAGCTTGTTAAAACACAGCTGTTCAGTTCTCTCCATATATTCTCGAACCATCCATAACCTACAGCACCAGAGCTCTGTGTGCATATATCTAGTCCTGGTCTTCTGCAAAAATATATTAACCTACCTAAAATGTCCTCTAAATCTGGTTCACTTCTCAAAGCTGTTATATTGACTCTCAAACGTTTTTACAATGCTACAGTGCGGAAAAATTGGCTTCAACAACTGACATGCTTATATTTAAACGTTTCTCAATAACAATTGTTCAAAACTGTACGTACACTTCCGAACATAAGTTTTCTTTCATTCTAAAAATATATGCTCAGATGTTCAATATACTCAGGAGTGAATGAGTTAAAGATGTGTGTCCACTGACCAATACGTCCACATTACAAACACATACAAACACGCATCCATGCACTGGTCAATACGCCCACAATACAAACAGATGCACACACGCATCGATAAACTGGCCAATATGTCCACAATACAAACACACACACACACACACATCCATAAACTGGCCGATACACACACAATACACACACACACACACACACACACACACGCATACATACACTGACCAATACGCCTTGATATAACCTAAAAAGAGAATAGTCTCGCTCTGATAGACAATGACTTGACCAGTAGAATCCGGAAAAGCCAACCTTTAAATAAACATGCAACCAAACTAACTAACTTGTGTTCTTCTTTAAAACTAAGTAAAAAATATGAAACAAAATAATGTTGATGGCATATATTCTTCCTATAAGCTCTGTATTTTTTTGGTAATTGTCCAGAAACCGAGCAGACAAGACAGGGAAACCTTCCAGCGTTTGCCGCCAGAAAGGGACATAATTAGTTATAATGCCATAAAGCCGATTACTACCAGACAAAAATGATTCAGCCTGGGTTCTCTGCACCTATCTCTTCTGGCCATTCTTCTACATCCGTCATCCCCTTCTCTCTCTCCCTCTCTCTCTCTATATATATATATATATCTTTCTCTGTCACACATACTCTCTATCACATTCTGTCATTCTATCTGATGTTATTTGTCCCTCTTTCTATCGCTATCTCTTTCTCTGACACTTTATCTTCACTTGTCATTCTGTGCCTATTCGTCTCTCTCATTTACTTGTGCATGCCCAAAACTAGTGTTACTACGAGACGTGTACAAAAGTGTGTCGAAGACAACAGTGAGGAACTGGACAACGATGTTTACAGAAAGATGTGAGCTAACGAAAGATCTTCCGAGACCAGGTCAGTGGCATATTGTTGCGTTAACTTACGTCCTCCTTTAGACATCGTTGTCCGATTGTTCACTGTTGTCTTCGACACACATTTCTTCCCATACACTGCCTGCTTTCTGCGATGAATGTCAACTGGTCGACATCCTTCAGCTGTAAGAAACCGAATCACCGCTCGCTGATCAACTCTGGACGGATTTCGTATCACACCCGCCATGTTTTCAATGGTCTGCTGAGGAAACTATGAGTCGAAGGAAAATGACATTTTGCATACTCGACGGTTGGTGTGTGCTGTTTACACTAGAAGTGACGTCATCCTGCTCATCGTATGTTTCACTGTTGCAGTTTGGTTCGGTTTCATTTGAACACGCCTCGTATAATAGTTAAAGCTAATCACGGACACATTTGAGTTACAAGCACTGGAGAAGCGAGGCATCCCCTCTCAGCAAAACAAAAGGAACAATTAGGGCACATTGTAGGACTTCATTCTAAGTTAATGGAAGCGTCGTGGCCTAGGAGTAAAGCGTCCGTTTCACAATCCCAACGCACGGGGTTCGAATCACGCTCGTGTCCAGTTTGGCAGACATGGTATTTTCTCGTTCCTCCACGTACGCAAAGTAATGGCAACCTATCGTACCGCACATTTGCTAAGAAACTTATAACAACCAGAAAGGTTGGCGGTTTAAGAAGCGATGTTCTGCAAAGGACATGTTACTTACTTAATGTACTAAGTTAATCTAGTGAATGTGGGCATGTCAAATAATGTGATACTTTCGCAGTCCCCTACGAGAACTCACATTACAACTTGTTTACCTTGGAGACCCCTCGCTCGCCCTCACAATTTCAGATCATCAGGCACGAGACCCGCAATGTCCAGTTTGAGAGACACTGGGGTTTTTCCTTGATAGGATCGCTTCTCCGCGAACTGAAAGTAATAGCAACCTGCCTCACATGCCAAGAAACTTACAACAACCAAATATGTTAGCAGTTGTAAAAGCGAGGTTCTGCAAGGGGCATGCTACTTACTTATTTGCTTACCTCTTACCTTGCATATTCTCTAACTCAACGTCTTTATACTGGTTGAAAAGACTCTGGAGAGTCTCTATATAACCAGTTTCTTAACATTCTTAGGATTGTTTAATACGAAAATGAAAACCTTAAAATTTAGATAGAAATTAGAGAAAAGAAACATGCCATTGTTACTTTGCTAATATGGTTGCTAAGGATGTTAAGTGTGTCCTGCACGCGGTGCAGTCGAACAACAGGACGTCATAATTGCATTTAAAAAATGGCCGCCCCATTATTGACATGCACCAAACAGGAGCGCCTTCTGTCATCCATTTTTTAAGCAACGAAAGAGTGAAACCAAAAAAATTGCATCGCCAAATGAAGGTCCAGTAATGTGATGCATTTCTTTCACTGCAGAAAGTTTATGAGTGGAGTTTCTTGGAATATCTGAATCAACCGGGAGAAAATTTTTAGCTAGTAACTTATTATGTTTTCAAAAAAATAGTATCTGCTTAGTTCTGGGACAAGATTTTCATACTGTGAAAGAAAGATATATTTCATTCCTTGCTAAATCAAAAGAATCCATTCTGTAGCTGTGTGAGACTTTATAATCTTGTGGCACTGTGCCATCAAACTTTATGATACCCAGTCTCATCAAACTCACAAAATCCTTTAAGTGTATCTACTCTCAAACAAAGATGTAAAAGGGCCTGTATATTTTTAAGACAACCATTTATATATCTAAAGGCAGTTGATCAACGTTGTACGCAATTGTGAACGCTGTGATTCCAGTATCCACTGTCTGAATTGTTAAATCATAAAATTATATCAATCTAACTCTAACACGTTTGTGACCTCTGTCAATCTAACTCTAACACGTTTGTGACCTCTGTCAATCTAACTCTAACACGTTTGTGACCTCTATCAATCTCACTCTAACACGTTTGTGACCTCTGTCAATCTAACTCTAACACGTTTGTGACCTCTATCAATCTCACTCTAACACGTGTATGGCATCTATAGATAGAGCTACACAATTATCACTATTTAGCTCATTGTGTACAGTTACCATCACATGCTACCATCACATATCACAATCACATGATTAGTTATGGCCTCTATTTACTGTTGGAAAAATGTTGTGATTGATAGTCACGTGATTAAAAGCTTTGATCGGCTGAACAGAAAATGTGTCCACTTCACCTGCTAGAGCAGTCTTCATATTCAGGATTATTTTGGATTTTAGAAAGATATATTTGGAATCTGACACGAATTACCTTAAGATGATGCACATGCTGAGACGTCCATCTGTGACATGCAGATATAAATTGCCACGGGTCATAATCTATTTGCAGGTTAATATGTACAGTCTACACTAACCGCACAATAACGCTCCAGACATCACGTGAGCAGTAATCAAACGAGAAACGTCATGGATGGCCCAGGCAAAGAAAATAATTGGACAGGTGACCACAGGTGAGACGATAGTGAAGGGAAAGGAATGGGTTCAACAGCCCACAGAATGACATATTACTCCATCGAGACCATAATCCTAGTCGGGGAATGCAGAGTGGTGTAATGGGATGGTACAGCTCGAGATTAACAACCTGATAAATGATAACACGAGTGCAGTGATGCCATCATACTAAAGGTTCGGTGCTACACACTGCGATACCTGGTTTGGACTTCTCAACTACATTGAGAGGACAGGTGGTCGCTGAGCAGCGAGTACAGAGCAGCAACTTCCAGTACAAGAATGGAGATGGAAGCAGTGACTTCAGCTATGAGATTGCCATCTGGGAATTCTTTAACAGGGGAAGTCATCACGTCAGTCTCCAAATCTATACTTCGAGAAGTACAGAGCGGCCGGCTAATGCATAAGTGAATGACAGCTGTCGAGACATCAAACCTGGAAGGGACTGGTGTGGATCCACTGCCCTGGTCATTCTGGAGTTCAGCAAAAGAGTTGACATCATGGCTGCACAAGCACCAATTACCAAGCAAATCGTATCTTCCTCCATCTTCTTGTTGGTTTGTTTGTTTTGGTGAATTTAAATTCCCACTGTAGTACCGCACTGAAATGACGGTTCGTTTTCTGAGATTATTCTTACCGCAAGCTTCAACAAAAATCGTGTTTCTTAAATAGGTATGTAAGTGTAAGAACGGCGCTGCTTACAACTGCCTACATATTTGGTTGTTATAATTTTCTTGGCAAGTGTATAGTACGGTAGGTTGTCATTACTTTCCGTACGTCGGGGAGCAGATCACTGGACGGCAGAATTCGAACCCGATACGTTGGGATTGTGACACGGATGCTTGACCGCTAGGCCACGCTTACACACTCTATACATATACAGCACTATATCAAATCAAATCCTCTACCACCGTACTAAGATGGGATGTAAACACATTTAGGTTCAATACAAGCGGCTCCTATTCCATTTACATTTCCGCGCGTTTTGTTAACTCTCAGCGCTAAAGAGCCGTAAACAATGCTGAAGCTATCAACGAATACTTTTTGGAAATGTAAAACATACTTAACGAAACCTGCCCCAGTTGGTCTTCAACAAACAATTGTGTCCTTCCTGTTTCATTTGCTTTTGATTTGACTCAATTCAATAAGTATGGACTTCTAGTGTACTGTCTCCAAGTACGGTGGGGAAGCAGACAGAGCATTTCAACAAACACCTTCACACACAACAACAAACCTCCCCACACACGCAACAAACGCATTCACGCCCAAAAATCATCCCCACACACGCAACAAACGCATTCACGTACAAAAAACATCCCCACACACGCAACAAACGAATTCACGCACAAAAAACATCCACACACAACAGCAAATACATCCGCACACAAAAAACATCTCCACGCACATACTTAATACATATCAAGAACATACTCCTGATACACAGCCAACACACATATTAGCACCAAAGGCAAACACAGTGAACATAAATACGCACGCACACACACACACACAAATACTCTGAATGAACATAAATATGTATACTGTGCATACACTCACACACACTCGACATATGTCTACATACGCTCACGTCAAATAAACATGCGCTCGACACACTCACACTCACACATCCACACTCACACATCCACACTCACACATCCACACTCACACATCCACACTCACACATCCACACTCACACATCCACACTCACACATCCACACTCACACATCCACACTCACACATCCACACTCACACATCCACACTCACACATCCACACATCTACACTCACACATCCACACTCACACATCCACACTCACACATCCACACTCACACATCCACACTCACACATCCACACTCAAACATCTACACTCACACATCCACACTCACACATCCACACTCACACATCCACACTCACACATCCACACTCACACATCCACACTCACACATCCACACTCACACATCCACACTCACACATCCACACTCACACATCCACACTCACACATCCACACTCACACATCCACACTCACACATCCACATTCACACACCCACACTCACACATCCACACTCCCACTCACACATCCACACTCACACTCACACATCCACACTC
>JAVGWX010000015.1:62090320-62110320 GCA_036924085.1 Ariolimax columbianus | reverse complement strand
AAGATCCCATGTAGGAGTCTGAATGGATATGTAGGAAAGAGTACTTCTCAGTGTATGTCATATCCAACTCCTTTTTCTCCGCTTAATTTGTTTTTCCAGTGGCTGTTGTTGGTTCCTTTCCCACAAGTCTTCATTCCTCACCTTGTCCTGCCACTTTATGCACATTATCCTTCGTAGGCATCTGTTAACGAAGGACTGGACTCTTTGTTCTGTGGCCTTGGTCGTTTTCCACGGCTCCGCTCTATACAGAAGCACCGACTTGATTCTGACGTTGAATATTCGAACTTTTGTCTGAATCTTGCTATTTCTGGATCTCCATATGTTGTTTACCATCAGGAACGCCCATCTTGCCTTTCCAATTCTGATCCTTACATGAGAATCCTCTGTATCCGTACCTCCTGATATGTCTATTGTGCTGCCTAAATAGGTCAAGGTATCCACTTCCTCCAACTGCTGTCCCTCCAGCATGATCGGTTCTTTGCTGATAGTGTTGAGTTTAAGGAGTTTGATTTTCTTCATGTTTCTATTCAGTGTACATTTTGCTGATTGATATTTCACCATATCAAGTTTCTCTTGTATTTGGTTATGCCGGTGGGACAAAAGTATCAGATCATCTGTATGACTAGGGGACGGCGTGGCCTAGTGGTTAAGTGGCACGGCTCACAAGCCGAAGGTGCTGGGTTCTTCTTCCTCTTCTTCGTTCGTTCTCAATCTCCCACCACCAAACCCTGAAAGGGCTTAAGTAGCAGAATGTAGTCCATAGAACAGAAAGCTTTGTTTCGTAGTTTACAGCTTGACTGCGATATTTGCACCTTTTGGTCCAACACATCCGACTTCAGCAAGCATTTTTTGAGTACCGGGTTAGCATTTCCTCTTCGATCTCTTCTCCTTAGCCAGTCTGCCCTGCCGCAGTCTGTTATCCAGGATCACCGTGTGGAGGTGTAGAAGGGTCTTGGCAGCTCTGGTTCGCCGGCCCTGACACTAGCAGTCAGCTATGGGTCGCTGACCACTGCTGCTCATCGTCTTGATCCCGGTGCTGGGTTCGATCCCCATCACAGCACCGGCCGGTACCCCAGGGAAGCAAACCCTTAGAAAATGCAGGAGGAAGCAGACCCTAACATAAAATGCATGCTGAAGTCGGATGCACTGGACCGACAGGCGCAAAATAAAAACCACAGTGCAACGCACACCGCCTTGGGGATTAGAAAAATAAGGTGAACGCACAAAAATTAAAAAATTAAAAAATATGTTTGACTTTAACAAAAGTACCAGATCATCTGTATGACTGTGTGACAAAAGTACCATATCATCTGCGTAGTCCAGGTCATCCAATAGTGACAATGGTGTAAACTGATACCAGTTCTTTTTCCCTCGATTGATGTATTCCTTATCCAATCTATAGTCAACAAGAACAGGAAAGCTGAGAGCTGACATCTCTGTCTCACCCCAGTTTGCAGCCCGAAGCTGTCAGTCAGTGGTCCTTCATGTACCACTCTACTAACTGTATCTTCGAACATATTCTGGATGAGGGTTGTACATTTTTCTGGTATCCCATAGTGTATCTACTACAGCTGCCAAAGAGTACCTTCATCTACACTGTCAAACGCCTTTTCGTGGTCTAAAAAATTTGCGTAAAGAGATTGTATTTACTTATTTTTTTTGGCGTTCGCCTTATTTCTCTAATCCCAAAGGCGGTGTGCGTTGCACTGTGGATCCGACTTCAGCATTCATTTTATGTAAGAGTCTGCTTCCTCCTGCATTTTCTAAGGGTTTGCTTCCCCGGGGTAACGGCCGGTGCTGTGATTGGGATCGAACCCAGCACCTTAGGGTTGTGAGCCGTGCCACTTAACCACTAGCCCACGCCGTCCCCTGCGTATAAAGATGATTGACATTCAATGCTTAGTTGTACTATGATGAATTTTGTAGCTACATGATTTGTGCATGATCTTCCCTGATGAAATCCTGCCGGTCCCTCTCTGAGCGTTTTGTCTACTTCAGTTTTTAATCAGTCCAAGATGATTCTGTTGAATATTTTGCCTGGCACGGACAGCTATGTGATCCCTCCCTATACTTGCTGTAATCTGCCAGGTCTCCCTTCTTACGAAGTTTAATCAAATGTACTTCGTTCCATTATGTGGGCACTTTCCTCTTCGCAAATCTTCTTGAATAATCCTTGCAGTGTATCAGTGGCTTTATCCATATCTACTATTATAGCGTATGCTGCTGTTCCATCTGGTCCTGGCGATTGCTCTTTCTTGAGTTTAGATATTGTCCGTTGGATTTCTATCTCACTTGGTGGGTAGCAATCCACGTTCAGGGTCTCCTATGCTGGTAGTATGTTTGGTCTTTCTTGAGGTGGAGCTCTGTTTAAACTCTCTTTGAAATACTCAACCCATCGTGTCTGTTGTTCCTCCGATTATGTCAATATCTTGCCGTCTCTATCTGACTGTACATATCTATTTGCCGTGTTCTTTGTTAATGAGTAGAGATCTCTCATATTTCCTCTCTTTGCTGCCTCCTGTGGCAACTTGTCAATATATTCCCTTTTATTTTTCCTAATACATGTCTTGACCTCTTTGTCTGTAACTATAATTTCTCTGTGTTTCTGTTTTGGTGATTCGGGTTCGGTAATTGTTTAGTATAGTATGGCTTTTATCTTTTCCCTTTCTACCACTATTTTATGTAATGTCTCTTATGTGATCCATTCTGTGTGTTGGATTCTCTTGAACCCTAAAGTTTCTAGACGTCTTATCCCACATCTCTTTAGCCTGTTCCAACATACAATTTATTCGCATCTCCTTGTCCTCAGATAGCTCTTAGAATCTGTTAATCTGTTATTAAGTTGTATGCTAATTCTGTTTTCCTTTCCTGCTCTTGTAAAGATGTACGTTATGCCTCGTTCTTCTTGCGCCCTGGTCTGGGTTAGCCTGTGCTGGGCTGGTCTGGGTTGGGCTGTGCTGGGCTGGTCTGAGTTGGCCTGTGCTGGGCTGGTCTGGGCTGGGATGGGCTGGTCTGGGTTGGCCTGTGCTGGGCTGGACTGTGCTGGGCTGGTCTGGGTTGGCCTGTGTTGGGCTGGGCTGGTCTGGGTTGGCCTGTGCTGGGCTGGTATGGGTTGGCCTGTGCTGGGCTGGTCTGGTCTGGGCTGGGATTTCTCAACGCTTGAAGGAAACAGATGGGGGTCAATCGGATTTCCGTTACGTGGTGTGGCGATCTTCACGTGACCCTCTTATGTGGAAACATGTTTTCCCCAATTATCACAACGTTCTGTAAACATTTCTCCATTCTCGTTCATATGTCCCATTTCTTGTCTTACCATAATCTTGTTCGCAGCCCAAGTTAATTGCTCCTTCTTTAGCATTGAAATCTTCCATTAATGCTGTGCGGTTATATTTCGTTGAAATTATTTGTACAGGAAATTTCTACAGGAAATTCGTAAACACTTATTTATTTCAATATGGCTACACTGTAATATTCTACTATTGGTTGTAACACCACAATGGCTACATGGTAATATTCTATTATTGGTTTTAACTACATGGCTACACGGTAATATTCTACTATTGGTTGTAACAACATGGCTACACGGTAATATTCTACTATTGGTTGTAACAACATGGCTACACGGTAACATTCTACTTTTGGTTGTAACAACATGGCTACACGGCAAAATGTTACGATGACAAAGTTTACCCTTTCCTGCACCTTGAAAATGGTGTTAAACGATCTTCGTGTTTATCCTGTGCCCTGATTACTTTACCTGTGATCGCCCAGTTTTCTCTACATTGTGATCGTCCAGACTTCTCTCACCTGCGACCGTCCAGTCTCCTCTCACCTGTGATCGTCCAGTCTTTTCTCACATATGACCGTCCAGTCTCCTGGAACATGTGACCGTCCAGCATTCTCTCACCTGTGACCGTCCAGCTTTCTCTGACATGTGACCGTCCAGTCCCCGCAACCTGTGACCGTCCAGTCTCCTCTCCCCTGTGACTGTCCAGTCTGCCGCAATCTGTGACCGTCCAGTCTCCTCTGCGCTGTAACCGTCCAGTGCCCTGCAACCTGTGACCGTCTAGTCTTCTCTCACTTGTGACCGTCCAGTCTTCTGCTATCTGTGACCGTCCAGTCTCTTCTCACATGTGACTACCCAGTCTCCTCTGCGCTGTGACCGTCCAGTCTCCTCGCACCTATGACCGTCCAGTCTCCTCGCACCTATGACCGTCCAGTTTCTTCTCACCCAGTCTCCTCTGCGCTGTGATCGTCTAGTCTCCTCTAATCTGTGTTCGTACAGCCATATTCTTGCTCTCACCAAAAGTCGATACAAACATAAACAATATGGAGCAGTTATCTACCCTGGACAGATACAAAACGAAACCGAAGTTACGACCAGAAGGCCTTCGCCAGGGACACAGGACAAACGATAACACCTAACGCATTACAAGAACAACATACATACCCATGCTGTTATCGACTTTTGACCTTCAGTGCCGTCGCAGCTTCGATACATGTTTTCCTAGTCTTAATAAAACCACATGATAGTGTGCACATGCATCCTGGATGGCATGAATCATTGTATTTACTACAGGAAGAGCGCGTGCTTGTTGCCAGGTAGCCAAAAGTTGTATTCTGCTCAGGTATAATGTTGGATCAAAGGTTGTACTATCTTTGTGCTTTGTTCATATATTTATTGCACGTGTCGGAAATAACAAACACAAATTGGTGACATGGCATGTTGTGGAATGGGGTAAAAATGCCCGTGACCTGAGATATGAATGTGATGGACATTACAAGTATTTGTGAGGTAGGTGATGGTGACACAGATGTGTCTCACAGTTTCCGCCTCACGCGCCAGAACCGTTGCATCTGATTTATTTTGTAACTATTTTAATATAATGAATTATTAGTCTGAACTTACTTAGACAAGAATTATTAGAATGAACTTGCAAAGACAAGAATTATTATCATGAACTTGCTTAGACAAGAATTATTATCCTGAACTTGCTTAGACAAGAATTATTAGCATGAACTTGCCTTCTTTATTGTTGAAAATTGAGCACAGTGCGTGGATTATGAATGTGTTGATCCCTGTTTGCCAAGTATGTTTTAGGTGTTCTTAACGGAACGTGTTCAAAAATGCACTGATTAGTTAGAGAGCTTTATTAGAAGAGACAACGATGGTTACAAACAAGCAATACCTTACACATGCCCTGGGGACAGGCAAAAGCTTAGGAAACAGTCTCAAACATAACCGCATGAAACCTCGTGTGTACAACGGGGGAAGTTGAAGAAATTGTTCTAACCTCTAGTACACGAAGACTGACGGTAAAGAAGACCAATCAATTACCCCGATCAACGACTACCCAAGCTGAACTTCCAAGTGTGTGGCACACTAAAGACGTATCGAGCGTAAAAGAAGATAAGAACTGGTGACGGTGGAAGACATTAGGGACTGACCTCGTGCATGATTCCGTCCCGTGCAATGGAAGGCAAACCAATCAGTACGATTTCACTGATACATCCTGATCCCTTGGGGAACAATCTTATGTGCATACGAAACATACGAGGTGTGTTCAAAAAGTCTCCGGCCTTAATTTTTCCGTAGAAACAAATGAAGCATTAGTGTTGTCCTTCGACATGGAGGTATAGGGGACCGTCATACAGATGGAGGTATTAGGGACCGTCATACACATGGAGGTATAGGGGACCGTCATACACATGGAGGTATAGGGGACCGTCATACACATGGAGGTATAGGGGACCGTCATACACATGGAGGTATTAGGGACCGTCAACCACAGGGAGGTATAGGAGACCATTATACACATGGAGGTATAATGTGACCGTTATGCACATGCGTAAATTGGTTGTCCCGCCCGCTGATTGCGTCAGTCGCTGACAGTTAGCTTTTCGGTGTACAGTGTAGTGAGCACACATTGGGTTTTCATTCATCACGAAATGACGGAACAAATTCAGCAGTGGTGTTGCATCAAATTTTGCCAAAAGCTAAGTGATAGCCCGGTAGAAATCATTCAGAAGATTCAACAGTCTTTCAGTAACGACGCCATGAGCATCACACAAATCAAAGAATGGTACAATCGCTTCAAAGATGGCCACATATCGGTAGAGAGCGGATCACGTTCTGGTAGGCCATCTACAAGCCGAAATGATGAAATCGTTGACCAAGAACGGACCTTGGTCTTACAGAACCGTCGTCTCTTTATCGGAGAGCTTGCAGATGAGGTGGGGATAATCCTTGGTTCGGTAGACTCCATTTTGAGCGAAATTCGTGCCGAAGCTGCTGACGATGAAGGGGGAACAACTCCGTCTGGAAGTCTCACAGGACATGCTGGTCAGCGCAAACGGGGGTCCCGATCTCCTGAACACTGTTATCACTGGTGATGAGTCGTGGGCTTATGGGTGCGATCCAGACTTCCTGAACACTGTGATTACTGGTGATGTGTCGTGGGTTTATGGATGCAACCCAGACTTCCTGGACACTGTGATTACTGGTGATGGGTCGTGGGTTTATGGGTGCGACCCAGAAACCAAGCTGGAATCGTCACAGGGGAGACATTCTTCAACCCCGAGGCCGAAAGAAAACGAGGTAGATGTCCAGTAATGTCAAAGTCATGTTGACCGTTTTCTTTTAACCTTATGGGGGTGTTCATTAAGAGTACGCACCACAAAGTCAAACCATTACCAAAGAGGACTACCTCGAGATCATTTGACTCCTTCGTGATGCAGTTCGACGCAAACGTCAAACCTGTAGGCAACGCGAACTTGACGTCTGCATCATGACAACGCACCCGTCTATTCGTCGCATCTGATTCAGACATGACACCTTTCGATTTGTGTCTGTTCTTCAAGTTGGAAGAGACACGGTGTGAGTCATGGGAAGACATTACACGGAGTGCAGCGACTCGACTGTTGTCCATTTCCAATTAGGCTTTCTTGAAATTCATTTAATAACGACGGAACAGCTGGGAGAAGTGTGTGGAATCCCAATGGGAGAAGTGTGTGGAGTCCCAATGGGAGAAGTGTGTGGAGTCCCAATGGGAGAAGTGTGTGGAGTGACAATGGGAGAAGTGTGTGGAGTCCCAATGGGAGAAGTGTGTGGAGTGACAATGAGAGAAGTGTGTGGAGTCCCAATGGGAGAAGTGTGTGGAGTCCCAATGGGAGAAGTGTGTGGAGTCCCAATGGTAGAAGTGTGTGGAGTCCCAGTGGTAGAAGTGTGTGGAGTACCAATGGTAGAAGTGTGTGGAGTCCCAATGGGAGAAGTGTGTGAAGTCACAATGGGAGAAGTGTGTGGAGTCCCAATGGGAGAAGTGTGTGGAGTCCCAGTGGTAGAAGTGTGTGGAGTCCCAATGGGAGAAGTGTGTGGAGTCCCAATGGTAGAAGTGTGTGGAGTCCCAATGGGAGAAGTGTGTGGAGTCCCAATGGGAGAAGTGTGTGGAGTCCCAATGGGAGAAGTGTGTGGAGTCCCAATGGGAGAAGTGTGTGGAGTCCCAATGGGAGAAGTGTGTGGAGTACCAATGGGAGAAGTGTGTGGAGTCCCAATGGGAGAAGTGTGTGGAGTCCCAATGGGAGAAGTGTGTGAAGTCACAATGGGAGAAGTGTGTGGAGTCCCAATGGGAGAAGTGTGTGGAGTCCCAATGGGAGAAGTGTGTGGAGTCCCAGTGGTAGAAGTGTGTGGAGTCCCAATGGGAGAAGTGTGTGGAGTCCCAATGGTAGAAGTGTGTGGAGTCCCAATGGGAGAAGTGTGTGGAGTCCCAATGGGAGAAGTGTGTGGAGTCCCAATGGGAGAAGTGTGTGGAGTCCCAATGGGAGAAGTGTGTGGAGTCCCAATGGGAGAAGTGTGTGGAGTACCAATGGGAGAAGTGTGTGGAGTCCCAATGGGAGAAGTGTGTGGAGTCCCAATGGGAGAAGTGTGTGGAGTCCCAATGGGAGAAGTGTGTGGAGTCCCAATGGGAGAAGTGTGTGGAGTCCCAATGGGAGAAGTGTGTGGAGTCCCAATGGGAGAAGTGTGTGGAGTCCCAATGGTAATACTTGGAAGGGGATAAGGGTTGCAAACTTCCAGGTGAGTCATTACATTTTTTCGACAAAAATTGTGTGATACTTTTTGAACACACCTCGTATTAACATGGAAGATGCAACTCTTCTAGTGAGTAAAGATTTATATGACAAATACTTCACTTTTCTAGTGAGTAAAGAGATATATGACAAATACTTCACTTTTCTAGTGAGTAAAGAGATATATGACAAATACTTCACTTTTCTAGTGAATAAAGAGATATATGACAAATACTTCACTTTTCTAGTGAGTAAAGAGATCTATGACAAATACTTCAATTTTCTAGTGAGTAAGGAGATCTAAGACGAATACTTCACACTTTTAGTGAGTAAAAAGATCTATGACCGAATACTTCACAGAATCTCCGAAACGGAAGCTTTCTAAGAAAGACCACCTAAACACTGGCAGGCGTCCACACAATGCGACGTGCTGAATCTCAGAGAGCAGCGACATGATTCTTGATGTACTGGGTGTGCCAGGGGCAAGACTCGCCGATTGAAGATACACAAAGAAAGCACAGTATACATTCAGGTGCAGTAACATATCTACCAACCCAAGAACAAAAACGTATGAACCAACCCAAGAACAAAAACGTATGAACCAACCCAAGAACACAAACGTATGAGCCAACCCAAGAACAAAAAACGTATGAGCCAACACAAAAACAAAAACGTATGAGCCAACCCAAGAACAAAAACGTATGAACCAACCCAAGAACAAAAACGTATGAACCAACTGTAACAGTTCCAGCCTGACCATGAGCGTTTAGGGCAGGGGTGATGTGGTTGGCGATTCACAGAACAAAGGTACCTGAATGCGTGCCAAGGTCACTCTCCGTCTGGACACTACGCCAAGGTCACTCACCGTCTCAACAAAGGAAATCGAAGTTGAGGGAAAGAATGTGTACAGCTAGGAACTGACCACTGGCGTTCCGATTTGGGTAGTGGAGGATGAGTGACAGACAGGTGGGCAGCAGAGAACTTGCTGCGATATTTGAGTGACAGGGTTCAGAGTAATTCGTAGCATTAGCGACTGATTGAGGCCATCCCCTCGATTTTCATTGGTCAGCTCTGATACTGCTTGAGTCTATATAACACTAGTCAAAGTTTAGCTCAAACAGGCTGGCCATGGAAAGGAAATGAGAACGAGAGAGAGAATGTAGATAGGAGTCTGTTTAGCTCACCGACTTAGTTGAAGAGCGATTGATAGACTGGTGTACGAATGTTAGCGATAGAACAGGGTCGCTCAAACAGCATACGCCATTGAGTCGGGGCCAGTCGATCAAATAGGTGTGTGTTGGGCATTCTGTATCTAGAGGTAATCTGAATGTGTGTTGTACGCAGGACACCTTGTGAACGAGGTATGTCCTGACGAGTTAAGCGAGTGTCGACTAGGTAAGATCCAGATGTGGAAGTGCGTGTGTAGACACCGAGGGAACGTGTGTATAGGCAGATCGACTGAGTTGAGAGATCATATGTGAGTATACGTGGAATATATTGAATGCATTATGTCCAGATCGCCCGCCTGAGGGGATTTGAGTGAGGAAGAGTTTTTGAGAGTGTGTTGAGGATGCAGATAAGGAGAGGGGTGTGTGATGTGTGTACGGCAATAGAACTGGGTTTTGATAGTTAGGAATTCCATCAATTGCTACTGCTTAACATTTCCGCTATATATTAACATATATATATACTTATGAATGCTTAGTTAAGATGATATATATTGTATTGTGTTGTAATTTTATTGCACTCACTTTAATAGTGTTGTAAGATTATGATATAATAAATATGCCACCTGCTGTGTGCTACGTCATTTGCTGTGTGAGGTCATGAATGTTGTGGTTGAAGTGCGGTAACGTTTTAGTTAGAATACCCTAGTGCAAACAGTGGGATCTGCTACACAACCAAACAACACAAACGTATGAGCTAACCCAAGAACACAAACGTATGAGCCAACCCAAGAACACGAACGCATGAACCAACCCAAGAACACAGACGTATCTACCAACCCAACAACACAAACGTATGAGTCAACCCAAGAACACAAACGTATGTGCCAACCCAACAACACAAACGTATGAACCAACCAAAGAACAACAACGTATGAACCAACCCAAGAACATAGCAATGACGAAATATAATAATATTACCAGGACTTACAAGATAGCCTCGAACCAAAAGTAGATTGATCTTCTGATAGTTATGCAAGATATGCACTAAGAATAGAAAACGACAGAAATATATCAGGGCAATTTGGACTGGCAAAAGACACGACAGACTAGATAGAAGGATAGATGTTGTGTAAAGAAAGCAAATTAGTTCCTTGTTACACATACTCCCCAAAAAGTTGCAAGATGATTATACACGTGAGAAAGCCCAGAAGATTTATTAAACCTTTATTACGATAAATTCAAAAATGGTTTCGCAATGACAAAATCATATCAGGTGTGGGCATAAACTCAGATCACAATCCTGTAATGATTAAAATAGCCATCAGACTGAAATATTTAGAAAGAAGATATAGAAAAGGTCCTCAAATAGATATATCAGCATTAAATCTGTCTGACAAAAAACATAAATATTTTGAAGAGGTAAAAAATAATCATTTCATAGCATAATGTCACAATGTTGTACAATATCACACGTTTCGAAAATTCTACTGAAAATAATTAAGAAAAGAAGTTACAGTAAAACACAATCTGCGTTAAACGAAATTCAGAAAACAGAATCTGCGTTAAACGAAATTCAGTTAAGGCTGAGAAATAATAGAGGCACTAGTCGCAGTTGGAACGCTACGGGATCTTGTCGAGAGAATGATTGAACATGGTAGAGATCTCTTTGTCTCATTTATTGCCTATGAAAATGTCGTTGACTGGGTCTCCTGGAACAAACTTTTCTGTCTTTCAAAACAACTAAGAGTGGATAGAGTCATAATTAAACTAAAACGTATCTATATAGATAGGGGAACTGAAACGATAGTCCAATCAGGCAACTGACCAATACGTCGCGTCAGGGTCAGGCACAATACACTGACCAATACGTCGCGTCAGGGTCAGGCACAATACACTGACCAATACGTCATGTCAGGGTCAGGCACAATACACTGACCAATACCGCCTCGGGTGGAGGACTCACTGGTCTCGAGGTAAGGTGTCCACCTCGGGTGGGGGACTCAGTGGTCTCGGGGTAAGGTGTCCACCTCTGGTGGGGGACTCAGTGGTTCCGAGGTAAAGTGTTCGCCTCTGGGGGCTCAGTGGTCTCGAGGTAATGTGTCCGCCTCGGGTGGGGGACTCAGTGGTCTCGAGGTAAGGTATCCGCCTCGGGTGGGGGACTCTGTGGTCTCTAGGTAAGGTGTCCACCTCGGGTGGGGGACTCAGTGGTCTCGGGGTAAGGTGTCCGCCTCGGGTGGGGGACTCAGTGGTCTCGAGGTAAGGTGTCCGCCTCGGGTGGGAGACTCAGTGGTCTCGAGGTAAGGTGTCCGCCTCGGGTGGGGGACTCAGTGGTCTCGAGGTAAGGTGTCCACCTCGGGTGGGGGGCTCAGTGGTCTCGGGGTAAGGTGTCCACCTCTGGTGGGGGACTCAGTGGTTCCGAGGTAAAGTGTTCGCCTCTGGGGGCTCAGTGGTCTCGAGGAAATGTGTCCGCCTCGAGTGCCGGAGGCCGCGGGTTCGAATCACGGTGAAGACCGTAATTTTTTCAACTGGATTCTCTGGTAAAAATTCCTCTGACCTCTGAGTATCACGTGTTCAGTGTCGGCCGCGTTAAAAATCCCTTGGCAGTAAGAAATCGAAAAAAGTAGGCTTAACGGCCGCTGCCCGGACAAAAATTCAAATAAAAAAATCTACCCAAATTATTTGTATCTTTCCCCAGGCCTAGCAAGCCGCAGGAAGTTGTAAAATACTAACTACATACAGTCCAAGCGTTCGGCTACCTGACAACATACACTAACATGCCTGTTTGAATACCAGGGTATGCACTTTTTAGACTACAACAACGCCTATGACAGAGGCCAGCATGACAAACTATTACATGTCTGGAGAGCAGAGGTATGGATGGAAAAGATAAAAAATACTCAGTAACCTGCAATTGGAAGAAAATGTCATTGTCAGACGTGGCAGATTTTACTCGCCATGCATAAAAGTAAAAAATGGAATCCGACATTGCTGAGTACTGTCCCCTTGCCTGCATAACATTTTTTTTTGACAGACAAAAAGGGAATGCCTGGACTCATTATCGGTTGAATATCAATAAATAATCTCAGATTTACGGATGACAAGGTTCTGGAGGGTGAAAGTCAACACGAGCTACAAGAATTGGTGATTCCAATAAAGAGCACAAGTCAGTTGTATGGATTGAACATTAACACTGAGAAAACGGAAACTATGAGAGTTAGAAAAGTTGAATCTACTTTACAGATGAAACATAGAATATCAAGGTAGAATCTACTCTACAGATAAAACATAGAATATCATAGTCGAATCTACTCTACAGATAAAACATAGAATATCATAGTCGAATCTACTTTACAGATAAAATATAGAATATCAAAGTAGAATCTACTCTACAGATAAAACATAGAATATCATAGTCGAATCTACTTTACAGATAAAATATAGAATATCAAAGTAGAATCTACTCTACAGATAAAAAATAGATTATCAAAGTAGAATCTATTCTACAGATAAAACATAGAATATCAAAGTAGAATCTACTCTACAGATAAAACATAGAATATCAAAGTAGAATCTACTCTACAGATAAAAAATAGATTATCAAAGTAGAATCTATTCTACAGATAAAACATAGAATATCAAAGTAGAATCTACTCTACAGATAAAACATAAATTATCAAAGTAGAATCTACTCTACAGATAAAACATAGAATATCAAACACGATAACGGGGACGGGGTGGGATAGAGGTTAGCGACACGGCTCACAAACTGAAGGTTCTGGGTTCAATCCACACCACAGCACCGGCCGTTACCCCGGGAAAGCAAACCCTTAGAAAATGTAGAAGGAAACAGATCCTTACATAAAATGCATGCTGAAGTCGGATGCACTGGACCGACAGGTGCAAGATTAAAAACCACAGTGCAGCGGACAACGTCTTGGGAAGAAGAGCATAACGCACAACAACAACAAAAACACGAGAACAAGTCAAGAGTTTCTTCTATCTTGGAAATATAATAACAGAAAATGAGAGACACAGCATTGAAATAAGGAAGAGAATAGGCCTGGAGAAATTGTTTTCACTGACATCAAAATAAAAAACTGACAAATGATAAAGAGAATAGTCATGTGTTAAGTAAACTCGCGGGAAGGTAGACAGGCTAAAGTCTGGTCAGGTAAAACATACTGATCAGACATGTTAGTCAGGGTTAGGTAAAACATTCTGATTAGACATGTTAGTCAGGGTCAGGTAAAACATACTGATCAGACATGTTAGTCGGGGTCAGGTAAAACATACTGATCAGACATGACAGTCAGGGTCAGGTAAAACATACTGATCAGACATGCTAGTCAGGGTCAGGCAAAACATACTGATCAGACATGCTAGTCAGGGTCAGGTAAGACATACTGATTAGACATGTTAGTCAGGGTCAGGTAAAACATACTGATCAGACATGTTAGTCAGGGTCAGGTAAAACATACTGATCAGACATGTTAGTCGGGGTCAGGTAAAACATACTGATCAGACATGACAGTCAGGGTCAGGTAAAACATACTGATCAGACATGCTAGTCAGGGTCAGGCAAAACATACTGATCAGACATGCTAGTCAGGGTCAGGTAAAACATACTGATCAGACATGCTAGTCAGGGTCAGGTAAAACATACTGATCAGACATGCTAGTCAGGGTCAGGAAAAACACACTGATCAGACATGCTAGTCAGGGTCAGGTAAAACATACTGATAAGACATGTTAGTTAGGATCAGGTAAAACATACTGATCAGACATGAAGCGTATCTCGTTGACAGGAACAAAAAACACAATAAGGTCATCTTGGAGAAATGTGGAGAGCAAAGAGAGTCAGGTAGTTAGGATACTTTAGCCACTTCACAAGACCTTCACTTTGTTGATGACCGATCACTAATAAGAAGTGCTGGAACATATCAACAATCTTAATGAGGATTATAGTAAGAAAGTCAACTTAGAGAAACCAGAAGTTTTGACGATTGAAAGAAAAGAAAAAGAAACTTCTTCTTCTTCTTCTTCTTCGTTCGTTCTCAATCTCCTCCTACCAAACCCTGAAAGGGTAAGTATCAGAATGTAGTCCAGAGAACAGAATGCGTTGTGTTGTAGTTTACAGCTTGGCTGCGATATTTGCACCTTTCGGTCCAACACATCCGACTTCAGCAAGCATTTTTTGAATACCGGGCTAGCCTTTCCTCTTCGATCCCTTCTCGTTAGCCAGTGTGCCCTGCTGCAGCCTGTTATCCAGGATCACCGCGTGGAGGTGTAGAAGGGTCTTGGCAGCTATGGTTCGCTGGCCCTGACGCTAGCAGTCAGCTATGGGTCGCTGACCACTGCAGCTCATGCGCTGCTCAGCATCTTGATCCCAGAAAAAGAAACAACAATATTCATATAAAAACCAACGCGTAAAACAGGTGACAAATTTCACGTACCTATGTAACATAATTTCGGTATATGGCAGAGGCGACACCGAAATCCAAAATAGATGTAATAAAGCAAGTCTAATCATTGGGCAAAATGTCCCCGATTTTACAATGTACGCCTATGATAATGGCTACAAAAAGAACACTATACAACACGATATGCTAGCAGTGCCAGAAACAAAGAGAAAAGACACAAGCGGACAGTGGTCTCGAGGTAAGATGTCTGCTTCGGGTGTCGGTGTTCGCAGGTTCGAATCACGATGGAGACCAGAATTTGTTCATGTGGATCTTCTGATAAAAATGTATCTGATCTCTAGAAAGCGAGATCGAACTCTCATGTTCAGTGTCGAGCACGTTAAAAATCCCTTAGCAGTTAGAAATCGAAAAACGTAGGCTTAACCGCCGCTGTCGGGACAAAATTTAAATATCCAGTACAAAATCTACCTATAATATTTTTACCTTCCCCCAGGCCTAGTAAGCCGCTGAAAGTTTTCAATACCTGCTACGGACCTGGCAACAGACATTAACAACATGTCAGTTTGAATATCAGGATTCCAAGTATTCCAAGTATTCCAAGTATTCCAAGTAAGATCAAAGGCACATCGTAACAACACAGATGAAATGCCTGTGCAGAATGATTGAGGAATTTATTATCTCAGAAGACATAAGTAGGTACAACACCAGTGCTAGACGTCATGAAGACACAAGTAGGTACAACACCAGAGCTAGACCTCATGAAGACACAAGTAGGTACAACACCAGAGCTAGACCTCATGAAGACACAAGTAGGTACAACACCAGTGCTAGACGTCATGAAGACACAAGTAGGTACAACACCAGTGCTAGACCTCACCAAGACACAAGTAGGTACAACACCAGTGCTAGACCTCATGAAGACACAAGTAGGTACAACACCAGTGCTAGACCTCACCAAGACACAAGTAGGTACAACACCAGTGCTAGGCCTCACCAAGACACAAGTAGGTACAACACCAGTGCTAGACCTCATGAAGACACAAGTAGGTACAACACCAGAGCTAGACCTCATGAAGACACAAGTAGGTACAACACCAGTGCTAGACCTCATGAAGACACAAGTAGGTACAACACCAGTGCTAGACCTCATCAAGAGACAGGTACAACACCAGTGCTAGACCTCATCAGGAGACAAGTAGGCACAACACCAGTGCTAGACCTCATCAAGAAACAAGTAGGCCCAACACCAGTGCTAGACCTCATCAGGAGACAAGTAGGCACAACACCAGTGCTAGACCTCATCAGGAGACAAGTAGGCACAATACCAGTGCTAGACCTCATCAGGAGACAAGTAGGCACAATACCAGTGCTAGACCTCATCAGGAGACAAGTAGGCACAACACCAGTGCTAGACCTCATCAAGAGACAACAAACCAGATAATGTCCCTCAGAAAGCAATGCTACAACAGATATAATGGATATAAAGCCAGGGATCGACCACGCAAAAAAAATGAAAAGCACAAATATGAGAAGCAGTAAAGCTCCCCGTGTATGAAGCACATTCTAGGGCCTGCACAAGAAACCTCTCCATAACGTGGGGCTGAAAGGAGCAAGCACATTCTAGGACACATTTAGGTGATGCGATTCGAGAGTTCAAAACCGTCCCACGAACGTGATGATTATATGAGACAAGAGTACCTTGCCGATCCGTCCATAGAAATCGTGTCCAACTTGTGCATTAATCCTTTTGTCATTGGCGTTAACGACGCCGCGTAGTGGCTCTGTAGAAGTAGTTGGGAGATGCCTTTTTTTGGTATTGCTTTAAGGCGTTAACTTGTCCAAATTTGTTCTAGCTGGGAATTCGTCCTTCCTTTCAAGGAGGTCAAGCTTAGGCAGTAGACTAACCACCTGGCAGTACCTCCGACTGACGAATTTTGCACTGGCTAACACATCGTGATATATGTTACATACATATACGCACGACGCGCACGACACACACATATACACACATACTTATATACATACATACTAACTGTCCATCGTTGTCGAAGACGTCTACCGGCACCATTCTTGTGATATGTGTTCTGTTCTGTTTTGTTTCTAGACTGGCTGTCGTGTTTCGGCCCTGTGATTGCTGGACCTCATGGGGCTTATCAGTTTAATTCGGGCGCGGAATGTTTTAGTACATGGTTTTCACACTGTCTTTATCTACAGATTAAGGTACGTTTGCTGCTCTTTCCAATCGGATCAGGCGTTTGGTTTGCGTTGTCTGCATAGGCTGAATTTCTCCTTCGGCAACGCCTACATACATTCATACATACATACACATATACATATACATACACATATACATACACATATACATATATATACAGACACATATACACACATACATATGAATAGAAATAATAAAAGAATATATGTTTTCTAGTTTTGTGAGACCTTCAGGTGTACATTTTTAACGAAGGTGCAGATCAAACTTGATTTAGCCTAGGGCCTGACTTTAGCCTATATCTGTCACTTCTAGAATATTTATAGTCTCGCCGACCTTTCTATACTAGAACAACCTTTTTAATATACCTTGCTGGAATCTTCCAGAAGACATGGACGATTTCGTGTGGTTGTCTTCTGTCGCTCCTAAAATGAAGTTACTGCGTGACGTACACAGATTTGGTAACACAATTCAGTGAGGAAGGAATAAAAGATCTGGCGAAAACTTTCTAACGACCAGCAAGAAGGAATTGTTTCCGCCACGAGATGAGCAGAGAAATGGCCTGGGGTGAGAACCAGTTAACGAGCTCTGTCGGCAGACATTGAAGCAGCGAGAGGGATCGTAGCAGGTCGGTTTCTGCATGTATTTTCTGATCAAATAATGTTCCGAGGTTTTTCTTATTTTTTTTTCTAGATATACGGAGAATAGCATAGAGAAATGAAGGAGGAGACGTAAGAGCTTGGAGGTAACTGCATTTCTCCGAGTGGAGGGGAGCAGGAGGGGTTTAATAGATGAGTGCTAACATGTCAGTGTTGTTTTTTCTCTCTATCCTCTTTGGTTAACAAAGGAAAGCATGGAAGAGTGGACTTCATTTTTGGGATTGAGAAAAAGGCAAAGACTTGTTTTTCTTTTATCAAACGCACATCAACAAATACATCCACATACACATAAACAAGCATACACATATATACACACATATGCATACATATGAATACACATTCACACATACACACACATATGCATACATATATACACAAGCACAGACAAACAGAATATATTGTTTCAATTTACAAAACAACTCTCTCTCTCTCTCTCTCTCTCTCTCTCGACCAACTTCTCCTCTATCATTCTCACCGTTCTCTCACTCTCTCTACTCATCTCACTCACCACTCTCTCTCTTCTCCTTCGTGTCACCATTCTCTCACTCTCTCTACTCCTCTCACTCACTCTCTCTCTCTTCTCCTTCGTGTCAACGTTCTCTTACTCTCTCTACTCAACTCATTCACCACTCTCTCATCTCTCTCTCTTCTCCTTCGTGTCACCCTTCACTCACTCTCTCTACTCATCTCACTCACCACTCTCTCATCCCTCTCTTCTACTTCTTTCCTCATTACTCTCACTCTCTATCTCAACCTTCAACCACGTCACCCAATCCCCATTCTCTTTCATCTTTCTCATCTCTCTCACTAGCCCCTCTCGAATCACACTCTCACCTTTCTCTCTCATCCTCTTTCTCGCCCCTCTCTCACCCTCTTTCTCGCCCCTCTCTCACCAAATGTCTCGCCCCTCTCTCACCAAATGTCTCGCCCCTCTCTCACTAAATGTCTCGCCCCTCTCTCACCCTCTTTCTCGCCCCTCTCTCACCCTCTTTCTCGCCCCTCTCTCACCCTCTTTCTCGCCCCTCTCTCCACAAATGTCTCGCCCCTCTCTCATCCTCTTTCTCGCCCCTCTCTCACCCTCTTTCTCGCCCCTCTCTCATCCTCTTTCTCGCCCCTCTCTCATCCTCTTTCTCGCCCCTCTCTCACCCTCTTTCTCGCCCCTCTCTCCACAAATGTCTCGCCCCTCTCTCATCCTCTTTCTCGCCCCTCTCTCACCCTCTTTCTCGCCCCTCTCTCATCCTCTTTCTCGCCCCTCTCTCACCCTCTTTCTCGCCCCTCTCTCACCCTCTTTCTCGCCCCTCTCTCCACAAATGTCTCGCCCCTCTCTCATCCTCTTTCTCGCCCCTCTCTCACCCTCTTTCTCGCCTCTCTCTCATCCTCTTTCTCGCCCCTCTCTCACCCTCTTTCTCGCCCCTCTCTCACCAAATGTCTCGCCCCTCTCTCACTAAATGTCTCGACCCTCTCTCACCCTCTTTCTCTCCCCTCTCTCACTCTTTTTCTCGCCCCTCTCTCAACTTGCTCGCCCCTCTCTCACCATATGTCTCGCCCCTCTCTCATCCTCTTTCTCGCCCTCTTTCTCGCCCCTCTCTCACTAAATGTCTCGACTCTCTCTCACCCTCTTTCTCTCCCCTCTCTCACTCTTTTTCTCGCCCCTCCCACCCTCTTTCTCGCCCCTCTCTCACCCTCTTTCTCGCCCCTCTCTCATCCTTTCTCGCCCCTCTCTCACTAAATGTCTCGCCCCTCTTTCATCCTCTTTCTCGCCCCTCTCTCACCCTCTTTCTAGCCCCTCTCTCACCCTCTTTCTCGCCCCTCTCTCATCCTTTCTCGCCCCTCTCTCACCAAATGTCTCGCCCCTCTCTTACCCTCTTTCTCGCCCTCTCTCACCCTCTTTCTCGCCCCTCTCTCACTAAATGTCTCGCCCCTCTTTCATCCTCTTTCTCGCCCCTCTCTCACCCTCTTTCTCGCCCTCTCTCACCCTCTTTCTCGCCCCTCTCTCACCCTCTTTCTCGCCCTCTCTCGTCCTCTTTCTCGCCTCTCTCTCACCAAAAGTCTCGCCTCTGTCTCACCCTCTTTCTCGCCCTCTCTCACCCTCTTTCTCGCCCCTCTCTCACCCTCTTTCTAGCCCTTCTCTCACCCTCTTTCTCGCCCCTCTCTAACCCTCTTTCTCGCCCCTCTCTCCACAAATGTCTCGCCCCTCTCTCATCCTCTTTCTCGCCCCTCTCTCACCCTCTTTCTCGCCCCTCTCTAACCCTCTTTCTCGCCCCTCTCTCCACAAATGTCTCGCCCCTCTCACATCCTCTTTCTCGAACCTCTTTCACCAAAAGTCTCGCCTCTGTCTCACCCTCTTTCTCGCCCCTCTCTCACCCTCTTTCTCGCCCCTCTCTCACCCTCTTTCTCGCCCCTCTCTCATCCTCTTTCACGCTCCTCTCTCATCCTCTTTCTCGCCCCTCTCTCACCAAATGTCTCGCCCCTCTCT